>CAEGAD010012109.1:0-48079 GCA_903067055.1 Poeciliopsis paucimaculata
GTGGAGGAGTTCAAGTATCTCGGGATCTTGTTCACGAATGAGGGAAGAAGGGAGCGGGAGATCGACAGGCGGATTGGTGCAGCGTCTGCCGTGAAGCGGGCGCTGTACCGGTCCGTCGTGGTGAAGAGAGAGCTGAGTCAAAAAGCAAAGCTCTCGATTTACCGGTCGATCTACGTTCTTAGCCTCATCTATGGTCATGAGCTTTGGGTCATGACCGAAAGAACGAGATCCCGGATACAAGCGGCCGAAATGGGTTTCCTCCGTAGGATGGCCGGGCTCTCCCTTAGAGATAGGGTGAGAAGCTCAGTCATCCGGGAGGGACTCAGAGTAAAGCCGCTGCTCCTCCACATCGAGAGGAGCCAGTTGAGGCTCGGGCATCTGGTCAGGAAGCCTCCTGGACGCCTCCCTGGTGAGGGTGTTCTAGGCACGTCCCACCGGGAGGAGGCCTCGGGGAAGACCCAGGACATGCTGGAGGGACTATGTCTCCCGGCTGGTCTGGGAACGCCTCAGGATTCCCCCGGAGGGGCTGGAACAAGTGGCTGGGGAGAGGGAAGTCTGGGCCTCCCTTCTTAGGCTGCTACCTCCTCAACCCGACCCCGGATAAGCGGCAGACAATGGATGGATGGATGTTTGAATCAACTCTGTTTTATATATTGTTCTGATACCGATGTAGTTGCTGATGGATCGCACATCCCTACTAAATGTTCATATGATCATTTGGAATCACAGTGAGAGCAAACATGCTCAGTGTTTTCTGAGTTCAATGTTTTGGTCCCGTCATCTCTACGAGTTGCACTAAGATCATGTTTCATTTCTTTAGACGGGTTCATAATATCTTATACCATTGTGGCATTTTCTCTTATTTTATGTCATTTTTTGTTGTGATATTTTTACTGTAACGTTTTTTGGTAATATTAATTGGATGTTAAGTGCTACACATATCTATAAATCAAGCAATCACTCATTACATGTAAACTACCTTGTTGCTATAATAATGTCAGAGAAAATGTTAAGTGTTTTGCTTAATTTATTTCTGATTAGAGACTGATTCATAAACATTTAGAGGCACTATGTAGAATATGTTCATAGTTGAAAATCAAGTGGATAGGAGTACCTTTTTATGACTTTAAAAATGTTTTTTATCTTCAGGTCCACTTTTTCAACAGTTTCTTTTATGACAAGCTGAGGACAAAAGGATATGAAGGAGTTAAACGGTGGACAAAAAATGTAAGTGGACACTGTCCCTCCTTGGAATGACTGTTACTGTTTTAAGATTTGTCAACAGATTTTATTGTGGACGTGAAAATGATAGAATGGGGTAGAAGGTTGTTGAGACACATGCAGTCAGCAGGTGGGTTATGTTCAGTTGAGATTATTGCTGCATCGGTCTGGTAAAGTCAGTCCAGGGATCAGAGGTCAGTTTTGTCATTTTGTTTTTTGAGGGCTCTCCTAGTGCTACTTTGTTCCTTCCTCTTTTGTCAGGTGGACATCTTTCAGAAAGATCTGCTGTTGATTCCCATCCACCTGGAGGTTCACTGGTCGCTGGTCAGTGTTGACATTCCACGGCGTACCATCACCTACTTTGATTCTCAGCGGACCCTCAACAGGCGCTGTCCAAAGGTAGAAAAAGCCCCCAACAACGAAGTCTACAGAACCACTTTAGGGCACAGAAAATAATCTGCCTGCTGTTTTAGCTGTAAGCCAACATCCTGGTCTGGTGCTGTTCAATATGCAGCTTTCATTGTGAAAGCCCATAGAACCCTTATTTATTGCCATAGTAAACAAAACAGGTAAACTGTTATTGAACTAGAATGTTTTTGTTTTGATACCTAACTTTTCCCCTTTCCTTTATATCTTTCTTGATTGTTTTTATTCCAGCATATTTTCAAGTATCTTCAAGCCGAGGCCATAAAAAAAGACCAACGGGACTTTTTGACGGACTGGAAAGGGTTTTTTAAAATGGTGAATAAGTCTTTTTGTTTTCATTCTTTTTTTGACTTACTGCCATGGTTTATAGTTTATGCATTAAAGAGAGCATGAAGCTGGGATCGCACACCAATCACACCAACTATGAAGACTGTTCTTTGAACTTGTACAAAGTAAATTTGTCAGCTCCTGAAAATCTTAAATTTATATGGTCAATTTAAAATATTTTATCTTTGCTTACACCATTAAATCAAATTTAACAGCATTAATCTGCTCAATAAACAAATTCTATATCTGTGGTCTAAAGTGTCAGGATTTATGGGGCCCCTGAAGGCCTGAGGGGCCTTAAACAGCTGCTTAGTTCATTTATGCCATGGGTTCTAAATGTGACATAGTATTGTTGGCAATGTCTTCCAGTAACATAATTACCCAGTAATATTTTGCATTTCTTGTCAACTGAACACCTTTTAATACAAAAACACAATGAACCACCTCGGCGTCCCGACCACCGGCTTTAGAACGTTTTCTGGAGGAAACCCTGCCTTTAAAAAGGGCTGATGCTGTCCAATCCAGTTCAATATTCAAAGTGGTACAAAGTTTTTTGCATGTGGACAGCCAGCTGATTAAAATGGAGTCCCTGACTGCAGCAGTCCCTCCTCCTGACTGAGCTGGTAGATTCAGTACATGCTAGCATATGTTGCATGGCATTGGTAACATTGGCAGAACCGTCTCTGTGTGAGGGACCATGTTCAAACCCACATGGAAAAAAGACATTTATTGATTTTAATGTCTTGTGTTTACAGTCACTTCTGAAGCATAGCTGAGGAAAGCTTCATTTGGCCTCAAATAGAGAAAACTGCTAGTTGTTGTGACAGTAGAACGCCTCAGCAGGGGAGAGTAGAAGAGTGACGTTTCAGTGACAGTGAGGAGCTATAGCAACACATGGCGTTTGGCTGCGATCGGAAGTGATTGGCTAATGTAAATAATCTGTTTTGTATTTTACAGAATGTGGGTCGTCAGAACAATGACAGCGACTGTGGAGCTTTTGTACTGCAGGTAAGTTTCTCCGTTTTGGTTGTCACATTTGCAAATGAATGGCAACTGTTCCTCTTGCTTTAAGTATTGAAATTTGTATGTCCTAAAACGGTGAAGTTTTCCTGGAGCTTTTTAGCTGCCAAGCAAATACCAGGGAGACTGGGACATTCTGTTTGTACTTACAAGTTAGAATTGGTCCAGTTCAATACAGTTTATTTCTATAGCATAGTGGTTCTTAACCTTTTTTGAGGTACCGAATCCACCAGTTTCATATGTGCATTCACTGAACCCTTCTTTAGTGATTAAACAGAAATATAATTTTTTTTTTCCAAATTAAAGACATAGGTTTTTTTTATTTATTGGTGCACAAAATGAGCCATGCATGAACATCACCTTGCTCAAAGAACAAAACCAACACAGTGCATAAACTCACAACAAATTATGGTATTACTTTATTCTGGCCCCAAAAAATATTTTGCCCCATAACAGAATTTCAGTGCCCAAAAATATATATATATATATATTTTTTTTTTTTTTTGCTATTTTACTAATTAAAAATACATTTGGATTTTTTTAAAGAATGTAACATTTTTTAATAACTTAATTTTTTTTTTAATCTGAAATTTAATTTGTTTTTTGTCATTTTGAATCCACAAAATACTTTACTTTCCCCATCTCCATGCAGCTTCAAGAAGAGTTCCCTTAGTTCTGCTGGTGGAGGCTGGAGTTACTCAACTTGACATTGCATATCATGCAGATGGGACTCTAACTCCGATCCCGTTCCCTGATACACGTGAATCCATGTTGTACATATTCGTCCGACCACTTTCTTTTTTTTGCTCGACATGTTTAGTATGGATTCAAATATTGAGAAACAAACCATACAACATTCTAGACTACTGCGCGCACTAAAATCCCCGCAGCACTGATTGGCCAAGCAATGTCACGTGATCCTCTGCAGCAAGTGATGGCCAAGAGGGGCGCGTCATCACGACTTTACACATGTGTTTCTTTACCTCCGCGGCAGAGACTCTGTCGAACCCCTGGGGTTTGATATAACCCAGGTTAAGAACCACTGCTATAGCACCATTTCACTATAAACATTATCTTTAAGAACTTTACAAAATCATCAGGGGCAAATTCAGACTTGAACTTTCAGCTCCTCCCTGAACATGGATCTTAAACATTGTTCTGGCAGTTTGTAATTACCACCAGCTACACATTTTATAAAAACAAAGGAAAAAAACATCCTTTTTACATGGGTTGTTGACCACTGTTTGTTTTAGCTTTTACAGTCTAAAACACATCAATAAAATATGATCTGTTATATTTCATCAGCTGTTTGTCACATGCTGTTTAGTATGGGATAGTTTTTACATTCATTTTAAAGTATGCAGAAGTTGCCTTTAGCGCTGCACAACCACTTGATGGTGTTTTCTACATTGAAGGACTGATAAAAAAAGACTTGATAATGACAGAAGGTTGAATTTTTTTTCTAGATCCATTAACAGGTTAGGCTGAGCTGTAGCCTTCTATCACATTTTAATAAACCCGTATGTAGAACTCCATGTGAAGCACTTTGTGAATGACCACCATCACTAAGTCCTGCTCCTGTCTTTTTATTTGAATCTTTTTCAGTGACTATCTAAAAACTGTTGGTGTTTCACTTCCTGCTCTATAGCAGAGCTGCTGTACAGCTGCCTTTCACCCGGATTCATTGTTACAATGTTGTTCTCTGTGCAACTCAGTAACTTTGTCTCATCTTTCCTACACCATCCTACAGTACTGCAAGTGTTTGGCACTAGGACAGCCATTTAACTTTGGGCAGCAAGATATGCCCCGACTAAGGAGGCAAATGTATAAAGAACTGTGCCACTGCAAGCTCACTCTGTGACCTTGCACCTCTATCTCACCTGGATCCTAACAACTCAGAGGGACAACAATACATCAGTCTGTTTTTTTTTCCCCTCTGTTTGCCTTTTGAAAACTGGTTTGGAGTTCCCACATCACAGCTACTTTACTGTGTTTGACAGAGACCAAGACAAGGTTCCGTTCTGTGATTGGCTTAGGCAGCTTGTCCTAGTTCACTTATCTCTCAGTCGAGACTGAAACATAAACAGTATGAAGGTGTAGAAAGACTCCAGGCCAGAAGCAGCTTGTCCTGCAGTAAAACCTGCTTTCATGTAACAAACTATCTGAAGCAGTCTGTGTAAGCTTGTGATTGAACACTTCCTGTTAGTTTTCCATTCATTTGATCCATCTCTGCAGGTGATGTTTTAGCAATTCCAACACTAACACCACAGAAAAGAAACTGCTAGAGCCGGTTATTGGACATTGTCATCTGTGTAGTACAATGTGGCGTTTTGATGTATATTCTATTTTTAAAGCGATCAGTCGGCGTGTGTTAGCAAGATTGAAACTGATGGAACTAATGTATTCTGCTGCCGGAAACCAGCTTTCTTGTGGCGCTTGCAGAAGGAAATAAGAACTTGTACATTTTTGAAGTACGCTTTTACCTGACTTGGGTGCCTGAAACTTCCTGCCTCCTGCAGTAAAACGAATGAAAAGGCTCGATTTGAAAGATTGGATGAAAGGCCGCCCAAAGCATATTGATACAATGGCCCGCAACCAGGAGTACTTTTTTTGTTTCATTTATCTTTTTGTGTTTTTATTGCTGTCAGTAAATGTGGTGATATACTTATTGCTTTGAACAAATGGTGTAAAAAAAAAAGAAAAAAAAAAAGAAAAAAAACCCTACATTGTTCTTTTGGAGTAAGCTCCAAATGTTCTGTTTAGTATTTCTTTGGTAAAAGCCATTTGGTAAGGACCACAACAGCTACACAACAAGCACCGTATGCCCACAATGGAGTTGCAGTGCTATTCTTTTTTTTGTTTGTTTGTTTGTTTGTTTTTTTTATATATATATAAAAAAAACTTGTGGATAGCTGTCTTTTTGTTTTTGCATTCTTTTCTGAGTGAATACAACAGAGTTGTTTTCTATATCTTCTACAATGGATTATGGTTAGTTGAAAATAAAAATATGTGGCAAACAAATGTGTATTTTCTTAAATCTAGATTTCATATATGCACACATATATATAGATATATATGGCCCAGAACCAGGAGTACTTTTTTTGTTTCATTTATCTTTTTGTGTTTTTATTGCTGTCAGTAAATGTGGTGATATATATATATATAGTGCAAAGCTATGATTTTACCAGTTATTCAAAAGGCTGGTTTACTATTTTAATACTATAATTCAGTAAGCATGAAATTATGTCAGGAGGAAAATCATCAGCTATGCTTCAGCCAAAAATTAGTCAGGCCCTAGAAGATTTAATTAAATTCAGATTTGAAGTGGTCTTTGCTCGTGATTGAACATGGTCGTGGTATATTTGCAGAAAATCAAATGGACAATAAAAATTCTGAATAATGGTTTACTAAGCAAGGAATATTTTGATGGCAGAAAATATAAAAATATATGGAAACAAGGCAGAGACAGTTCATTTCTGAATACAAATCAGTTAAAAAAAAATAATTTTATAAAAATGAACTAGTACAGCTGTAAATGAAATGAGTAGAGGTTTAAATACTATGATGGCCTGCATACTGTTGGAAATCCCAGTTTTTCTCATGGAGTGTGTGCGTTTTCCCTGTGTGAACACGGACTCCCTGGTACTGCGACTTCCTCCCACGGTCCAAAAGCACGACTGCTTGGCTCATTGGTTTCTCTAAATTGTCCTTAGCTGTGAGTGCATTTATGTTTGTTCGTGTGTGTGTGTGTGTCCGTGCACTTTTCCCAGTTGCACACTTTCTTGAGGAATAGAAACGATAAACCAAGTCCTTCAGAATGAACCTGATTCTGGTACCACTCCACCCAACTGCTCTTGCATCCATCCTCCATCAGTTCCAAACTTGTTCGCTGAGTTGATACTGCAAAATTCTCGTGCCATCCTGGAAACAGACCCAACATCTTCTTCCTCAATCATAAGTTCTATTCACAAAGTTGTGTATTGTCTGTTCTGTTTATGCTGGTGATAAAACCAGAACTCAACCTAATGCTAGTCTTCTTCAACCCTTGTGCAAAGCCAAACGACTGTGATATTATATGTGGTTCTAGATTATCTCACTTTATTTCCTGTATCTAAAAGCTTGACTACCATTTATCACCGGTTCTCCAAACGATTACACACTCCATCCCAAACTGCCCAACTCCTTATCAAACATGTTTTCTGTCTGAATGGCATTCTCCAAGAAGTCCAGTCTGGTCATGGTTCTTAATTCATCGGTGAACTCAACCAGCTTCTGCTGTTCCTTGAAAGATTTTCCTATAACAGCCTCATGCTCAAAAGCCCATGAGGATAAACTTTTTTTTTTATGCTCTTGTTTACTTGTAGTTCGTTCTAACAGTTTGTTCAAATTTTTCTCTTTAGTCTTGTTTTCTAATGCTCTTCAACCCCAGCATTAGCAATAAATACAGCTATTTGTTCATGTTTAAACAAGGTTTTTAAAAAAGTAGACCAAACAATTTGGATTGTAATAGTCTTTCTTCTATACAGCCTTAAATGCAGCTAATTGTAGTTGTACTTCTGAAAGTTTTCTGCTATTTCTGTTGCTTGGTGGTTGCTGGAAAGCTGACTTACAAGTGCATTTACTGTCACCTACTGGACAAAGGTGTTGTTTGGAAAAATATTTTCTACTAAAGAAGTCTATACATTTCAAATATTGTATTGATTGACCTGATATTGATATAAATAGCAAATTAACGTACAGGATGATTGGAAATGTATTATTATACGACCTAGTGCAGTATTTCTCAAACTTCTTCAGGCTGATGATCACTTAAGCCATATTGCAAACACTCACAGACCACCTGACATGAAAATGACAAACATCTTAATATGTACAACGTGAAATGAAAATATTAGTCTTAATGCACTGTTCATCTCAAGGAGAATGGTGGTACTGTTTTGTAAATGTGACTGACAAAACAGTCAACAAAGCCACTAACACCTATACTAAGGGCATTTTGAGTTATTTAGAGATTCTGAAAGTCTGGATTCTAAGCGTTACAAGCTTTACATGATGTCAAACACATGGGAATAAATACTGCCAAATGTTAATAACATTTAGGGATACTTATAATTTAGAAGCAGAGAAAAAGAAAATAGACTAGAATTTCTTTGGCAGAAACAAAAGTCCTCTTTTGCATCATTAAATATAAAAATGATCCACCCATTACTTTCAATTGTATTCATCTATGTATTTAATTAATTGAATTGTTTTTCATTAAATGAAACTAATAGCAGTTGACGTGCGAGCAGAGCATTATAATCAAGAAAAGTCGTAAAAAAAAAAAAAGAACAGTTCTCACTGAGACTTGGGGCATACTGTTCACGGCAAAAGAGCCATTCAAAGGAACTGAATCGCTAGTGAAGGTGAAGAACTCATCAATACTCTGTCAGTATGACTTGGCTTCCTGCAATCATATAAGAAGTCCTAGCATTGTTTTCGTTCCAATTGTGTTTTCGGACTGTAGGAGGAAGCTAGATCACCTGGAACATTAACAGGGAAACCCCTTGAAAGACCCCAGGCCAGGACTTGAACCAAGGACCTTCTTGCTGCAAGGTAACAGGTCTACCAACTGCACCACTGTGCAGTCCTGAAATCCCAATATTTACTGCCACTTTTTAAATGCTGAAATGTCTTCCTGTATCATAAAAGTTGTAATACTCTTGTCGCATCATGTAAATTTAACTGTTTATATAATTAGCTTTACTATTTTGTTTATGTAGTAAACTAAGGGAATTTATTAAATCACATGTACATCAGTGATTTAATAAATTCCCTTCTAGTTCAGCGTATGCTGGAATTAAAATACATTTTAATACTCTGTATACTCTACATAAATATGGTGCTTTAAATTTTCCGACCCAATGAATGCTGATAAAGTATCTGAATTCAGTTATTCATAAACCTTTAAATCAACACCAGATCTAAAAGTTCCAATATATAAACTAGTATTTTGTCTATTATCCTTTTCTGAAGTATTATACCATCCCCAAAATAAAAACAGCATTGCGTCTAGTTTGTAGGCCTTTGAAACAACCTCTGAAAACTACATTTTTCTCTAAATAATGATGATCTAATGACTGAACTTTAAAACAGGAATCATTATGGTTTACTCCACGAGTTTCGTTTGAGTGGAAATGTTAAATGACGGCATACTGAAATCCCCAACCTTTTGGGGAGCAACTCAATAGGTGGCTACCGAGGAGAACTGTGTCTTTAAAAAATCTAAATACCGCCCCGCTGCCTTGTGAATCATCAGGTCCCGCCCTGTCCTCCCTTTTTTTTTCTTCCACTTGCAAAACTAGCCAATCGGAACCCTTCGAAGTCGGAATTATAGTAGAATGATGGCGAAATCCTCCAATGAGAACGCGGCATTGTACGTTCAACGTATATAAGACATTTCTGCCGTTTTTTCTTTCTTTGGAAATATGTCGGCTGACTATGATAACAGGTTAGTAAAATTATGAACAAGTCTTATCGGAACATCTTATTTCGATGTTTATTTGGGTTTAAATCGTTTTTTTTAGCTACTTGCTACAACGTAACGTTTTTGAACGCTTACTTAAGTAGAGTACACCGATTAGCCGCTTAGGCCTGAGTCTCGCCTCACTGTCCTCAATTCGGTGGATAATTGACGCACACCAAGGGGAAATTTGGTGGATTGAGTTTCGAGTTGATTGGTTCTTTGTTAGCTATAAGTGTACTGTATTGTTTTGGAGGCCTCCATCAGATCTGTGATTGTTTCTCAGGATAGTTTAATTAAATGGCTGCCGGCGCCATGAGCAGCACGTGAGTCCGTTCTATCAATTGCTCGGTCAGAGACTTTATTTTCCGTTAAAACCGATTTTTAAAGCAGCCTATAGTCCACTGGTGCCACAAGCCTATCCGTTCATCACAAAATGTCCCTTATGTCGTGACCAGCCGGCGGTTCGGACCCGTGTTCTGGTACACTGGGTGCACATGGTGTTGCTAGCCGGCAGCGAACAATACCGGTAGCACCGGCCTCATGGTATCTAATAAGATTGGCATCCCATTTCTTCCCACTTCGCTATTGTGGCGGTGGTTCCCTGTTAGTGTGAAGTGTCTGAACTGCTATTAAAGGATTTCGGTCTATTAAAGGATTTCGGTGACCTGCGGTGTATTTTGTTTTGTCAGTCAGGCCAAAACCATCAAAGTGCGAGCTAATTTTCTTTTAGCAGGCCCGTTTAGTGCGAGTCGAGCCTGCCCGTCTTGTCACGACGGTTCTTTTTGTTCTCTCGGCTCAGAAGTGGCCCTTTATTTATCATCCGCATTTACACACGGAGTTCCATAGTCTGACATCTTGAACTCTTTGTTCTTTAACCCTAGTTCAGTCGACGCGCCTCGGCTTCTTTGCTCGGGCCGACAGGAAAACGACCATCTTGAATTGAGCAGGCAGTAAAAATGGCGGACTCGCTCGGCCTGTAAGACTGGGGTGTAGTTCTTGTTAAGGCGGCCTTTTGGCAATCACAGTGGGTCATAAATTCGTATTTCAGCAAAAATGTGTCGACATTTTTTATTTTTTTTTTATTTCTGTCAGTCATATAGTACCCGTTTAATGTTTTGCTGTTGTGTGATAAAGCTATCTGGAAACCAGTGCAGTGATGTCTTTTAATTGTTATTTTTCCAGGGATAATGGCCCAGAGGGCATGGAGCCAGATGGCATCATCGAGGTAAGTCTCCCCCTTCTACTTGACTCAGGCTTTACAGTGAGGAGTGTTTACAACACCCCCTTGCTTTTTGTCTTGTTTAAACTTCTAGTAGTTTAAATTTCATTGTTTATTGGTGTACAACTGAAAAGCCTGAGACAGTTTATATAATTTGAGATGAAACATGTTGACATTTTAAAGTCGCCAAACTCAGGGGTTTAACATTTTGTTGTTGTCTCTTGCTCCTTCAGAGCAACTGGAACCAGATCGTGGACAGTTTCGATGAGATGAACTTGCGCGAAGCTCTGCTCAGGGGAATTTATGCCTATGGTTTTGAGAAGCCATCTGCTATTCAGCAAAGGGCTATTATCCCTTGTATCAAGGGTGAGTATCTTGGATTATAAATTCAGACTGCCCAAGTGGTAGCTGTTTATTTTACTTGAAAAGGTAATCCCCTTCTCTTGCATCTGTTTATGAACTACATCAGGGCTGCTGAAGCAGCAATTCTCAGTGCATCAAAGGCCAATTACTGGCAATATTGGAACATTATTTTTTTATTTTTATTGATGTGATTAAACTTTGTCTTGACGTAAACGTACAGAAGTTCAGAATCCATCAGAGGGTGTAAAAACCTGAAGTGGCAGCAGTAATTCCTGCAGCTATTGCTCAGAGCTGATCTGTTTCCACTCTGCTTTCAGGGTATGATGTGATTGCTCAGGCCCAGTCTGGCACTGGGAAGACTGCCACCTTTGCCATTTCCATTCTCCAGCAGATTGATGTGGAGATGAAAGCCACCCAGGCTCTGGTTCTGGCTCCTACGAGGGAGCTGGCACAGCAGGTAGGATGGGGTTTATGTTTTTGTAAAGGTGCTTCAGGTATAAAAGTCTGTTGGTTAAGGACAACACTTCAAGAACAGTAATAATGTGGCTAATCAAATAAATCACATAATTAATTTTGGCATATTTCATACAAACACTTATTGACCATGGTTATCATTAGTAAGGAGCTGAAAGTTGACTTTACCAACCAAGTTTGAGCGGTGTTCTCTTTCCTAGTGTGGAACCGGACTGGTCCAGAATCTGGACAGGCTTAGTGTCCTGTTCCAAGATGAGAATTTGTTTCCATTAATCAGAACCTGGCCTTCACAGTGGCTGCTGGACCATAAGCAAAGATTTTAAATGTATTTATTTTTTCCCCTGACCTGCTTAGATTCAGAAAGTGGTGCTAGCCCTGGGCGACTACATGGGAGCCAGTTGCTACGCCTGCATTGGAGGCACCAACATCCGCAGTGAGGTCCAGAAGCTGCAGGCTGAAGCCCCCCACATCGTGGTGGGAACCCCTGGCCGAGTCTTTGACATGCTGACTCGTAAAAATCTCTGTAAGTTATTCGATCCAAACTGCACAAATTTTTGTCCCCATTTGATTTCTACTCTTAAGTAAATATAATTTGGGTTCTTTGAATAGAATGTGAATTTGATTGACCACTTGTTGCAGCATAAATGTTTAAGCTGTTTCTTTATACCACGTAGTGGCAGGTTCTGTCAGTAGTCTAAGGTGGGATCTTTAGGCTTGGCCAGGCTTCAGAGGGACATTGCAACAGTTTTACTGAGTCAGCATCTTTAGTGGTTTTTGTTGTAGCTTACCCCTGTCTGAAGGAAGTACTGTATGATGATGAAATCCATGCGTGTCAACTGACTCTGTGAGCTGCTGGTGTTGGGATTCTCTGGTTGGCGTTCTGCTGACCAGAGTTGTCTCTCCACCAGCGAACCAGAGAGATGATCAGACGTTCATGGTTCTGATTACGGCTGTTTCCTTGCAGAGTGATTAATTTTTCCGTTTTTGCTTGTGCAACATTCAGGAAATAACTAGTTGCTTCACAATGACAATGCTCCAAGAACTACAGTTAAGCCTGACAATTTTCATCCCCTGGTAAATTTCATTTAACATTTGGATTTTCTGCAGGAAAAAAATAGTTTGGAAATTATTCATCATTTCCATTTAATTATTTCTGCCATTCTCTATGAATGGATACTTACTTGGTAGCACAGTGTTGTATCCCTCTTTTATTGGCTCTTCCTGTTCCCCCTGGTATTCTGATTTGTTTGAGCTCCTTGTCTTTTAGATTGGAAGGTAATCCTTACATCGCCCTAATCTGTAGCTCCTTCCACAGATTCTCTATCGGCTTCAGTTTGGGACTCTGGCTGGGCCGCTCCAAAGCGTTAATATTCCAGTCAGAAGAAACATGTTGGTAAAAACAAAGCTTACTATGCATACAGGGGTATGAATAATTCTGGGCTTAACTGTAAATCCAGGTATTTAGGAACCAAAGGGGGAGGACCTGTTGATGCCATACTGTGAATTGCTGTAACTGAAATGGCTCGGGTTGACATGTTCACTTTCTGGTTTCGTTTGCTACACCCTGCTGATAACGCCTCGCATGTCTCTGGAACATTTTTGCAGCGTCCAAAAACATCAAGATGTTTGTGCTTGATGAGGCTGATGAGATGCTGAGTCGAGGATTCAAGGACCAAATCTATGAGATCTTCCAGAAATTGTCTAGCAACATCCAGGTAAAAGCAGCTACTAATGGAAGAGCTTTCTGAACAAAGGAGCAGGGTGGTGGCTCCGCCTTCCTGCAGAGTTGAGGCATTTCAGATGCCCAGTAGTTGTCTTTGTAGGTCAGTCACAATGACATTTTACTGGACAGTGAATTGTCCCAGCAATTATTGAAAAGTGATATTGTCATTTTGAGACCATTTTATACAAAATGGTAATAAAGGCATATTGATACAAGTATTCCCTCTCGCAGATCAAAAACTTTAACTTCTGAAGAACATATAACCTTGGAACTAGAAGACTATAAAACTTAACTATACAATTAAAATGGATTATGTCTCTGTAGCCAAAATTACACTTGGATGGGGGGGACTGGCAAAAGTGTCAGATGTTTGTGTTTTATAAAATGGTGACTTCTCAATAATTTGAAAAGGGATCATCTCTAACAAATTGTCATCGAAAGGCAAAGTGTTAAACTAATTTAAATTGATCATGTGACTGACTTGTTGCTCAGCTTGTGAGGTACGTAGCTGACTGAAAACTGTCTGTGTACAGGTTGTTCTCCTGTCAGCTACAATGCCAGCTGATGTTTTGGACGTCACAAAGAAATTCATGCGGGAACCCATCAGGATCCTGGTGAAGAAGGAGGAGCTGACCCTGGAGGGCATTCGCCAGTTCTACATCAATGTGGAGAAAGAGGTGACATTTCTGTACATTGTGCAGCCTGACGAGGCCTAATGTTTTGTCAGTCATTCAAAACTATCTGGATGATTCAAGCTGTCCACACCTTTAAAGTCTATCCCAACTATATGGATCTAAAATTAACACCTTCAACTGTCTCACTTAAGAAAAGAAAAATGAAGTTTGTTTTAAATATGTTAATCACAGGTATCAAAATAGCAGGATTGTTTAGTCTTTTATATTCTAGGTAGGTGTTTTTATGAAACCTTTCTGTTGGGCAAATGTTTGAGTCGCCCGATGCCATCTGGATGGCTTGCAGTGATAAAATATGTTGGATGATGAACTGTTCTGGTCGTCATTGCGATAAATGTTTTTTGGAGACCGTTTTCAAGTAATATATTTATAATGGCATAACAATGCCTTCTCAGAGACCAAATGGATTTTATTCTGTAAAAAACACTTAAAACTGGACGATATTTCAAATATCTAAAATAAAACGCAACCAAAAGTATTAAGCAAAATGTCTTGTGAAGTCTGAACAAAACTGCTCTTCAAAAAAATATTCAAAATGGAAATCATAAAGCTCATTTTAATTCACTAGCAGTTGAGGCTACTGGTAACTAGCTTTTGTGTCCATCATGGGTAAGTGCAAATTTGTCGTTGGCTGAACAGCTTTAGTTTGCACCTCTGGCTCGGTTCTGTTGCCGACCACATCCAGTGTGAGGATCAGAGCTAGGTCCTGTGGGTAGTGAGTGTAACAGCTCACTGCCCAGAGACTGTCACTGCTGCTGACCCAAGAGCATTTTGGTGCAACACAAACTCTGAATTTGGAGCTTTATTGGATTTTAAACTCAGTGGTGAAGCACAAATTTTTCTGCTGCTCAAGAGCATGGAACCAAACCAGAATAGAAGTCTAGATGACGCTCTGATGCGTGAGACCAGTAATTAACAGGTCCTGTTTGACTTGGGTCTGCAGGAGTGGAAGCTGGACACACTGTGCGACTTGTATGAAACCCTGACGATCACACAAGCCGTCATCTTCATCAACACCAGGAGGAAAGTAGACTGGTTGACTGAGAAGATGCATGCCAGAGACTTCACCGTCTCTGCTCTGGTAGGCCTGCAACCGTCTGTCCGTCTGTCAGCACTCTGCTCGGCTGCATCCTTAACTTCTGCTTCCAACTCTTCCTCCAGCACGGCGACATGGACCAGAAGGAGAGAGACTTGATCATGAGGGAGTTTCGCTCTGGTTCCAGTAGAGTTCTGATCACCACTGACCTGCTGGTATGTCTGGCTGCAGTCTGATTGTATTTGTGCTGGTTCAGTAGTTTTTAAGAGATCCAGCAGGCTGTTCAGCTTCTAGTTTCAGTCTTGCGAGCGGTCCAAGGTTCCCTCTCCTTCCAGCTGTAGTGTTGGTGAAGGACTGAAAGTTCCTTGGTATAGAAACTCTCCTGCCCTCCACTGTAGCTTAGTTCAAGTCTTTGATTCACAACTAAATGGCGGGTTACAGGAATACTTTTTTATTTTTTAAATGGACCTTTTCTCCTTTGAATTCAGATTGTACAAGACTCTTGGCTTTTCTCTTGTGTATTTAATACTTGCTGTTTCCCTTTCAGGCCAGAGGGATTGATGTTCAGCAGGTGTCCCTGGTTATCAACTATGACCTGCCAACCAACAGAGAAAACTACATTCACAGGTGATTGACAGCTCAGTCAAGTCAGCCTCATTGGAAACTGTTAATGGAAAACACTGATGTAGATTTGTATGAGCGTATTTTCTGAGTTGCTAAAGCTTGGACTGTTTGGTCTTGGATCAGGATTGGTCGTGGCGGTCGCTTTGGCAGGAAAGGAGTAGCCATCAACATGGTGACTGAGGACGACAAACGAACCCTGAGGGATATTGAAACATTCTACAACACCACCGTGGAAGAGATGCCCATGAATGTGGCTGACCTCATCTAGTTTCACCATGCCCAACATCCACCCAACCTGCTTATTTTAGAAGTGAAGTCCTGTTTTTGCTATGTGATCGAAATTTTAAACTTCAATGAATTTCACTGATCTGTAATCCAAATATTTGAAAGTGTTTTTTTTTTTTTGTTGTTTTTTTTTCCTTTTGCCTATTTGGAAGGATAGCTTACTGAACTGTTTCATCTGTTCACCATAGTTGTCATAGACCTTCATGCATCAGCTGAACTCTCCTTCAGATCAGAACTGCCTTCATCTGTAATACATTGATAAAAGCGATATTTGGTTCATTGGCGTTTCCTCTGAAATCTGTTACTTTGAAGTCGAGCGATCAGAAGCATGATGGCAGCGACTCTTCATCGCCGACGTGTTGTGGTTTGTGGATCCTCTTGCTGCTCCACTGCTGCTTGTTCTGAATGGCTCAGTGCCGTTCAGGTGAAAGGATGGAGCAGCTCTTCACCAGGGCAGTATTTCTTCAGCCTTCAGTGTAATGACTGCATTCAGGACGAGCAACAGACGGCCATGAAGCTCCAGTCAAAAGGTTTAGAGTAGAGGAATGCTGATGACCTGGTGGATTTACACTTTAATGCCTTTATCATTCTCATAACTTTTTTTTTTTTTTTTTTTTTTTTGTTTAAGGGGGTGGGGGGTGGAAAGTGGCATGAAAGGACCAAACTACACATAATTGGAGAAAAGGCCATCTGTGTCACCAACATTTTCAATAAGCTTCATTAAAGTGCTGGCCATGTTTTTCTTTATTACCCCCATCTACTCCTCATTGCTTCAAATTACATTATGGGGTGTTAACCTTTTTGAGACAGTGTATCGAGTTTTCTACATTGGATTCTGTAAAGTATTTATTTTAATGGTCTTCAAAATAAAAAAAAAAAATAAAGGTTTCTTCTTTTTAACAACATAAACTGGTTTCTGCATTGAAAAGCCTAAATGTTTTAATCCAAATCTTCTCTTGAATATGTAGTTATGTTGGCTAAATGATGGATGATTTGGAACCATCTGGCTTGTACAAAGCTGTTTCTGTTCTAATTGGTCCAAATCGTTTTAGAAATGGGGCTTCTGACCACTTAGGCTATGGGTATTTAAAGGCCTTTTTCCTACCTTCACATTTGTATGGGACCTTTCAAAATGGTTACAATGTGCTTTATGTTGTAAACTCAAATGGATAAAAGTCATAGCACAAAGCTTTGTCTAATGTTCACTGGTTGTGTTTATCATAACTCCGACTCTCATCCTGCTCAGTTCACAAAGTAGTCGGATGATCTCGGCGGGTGTAAAGAATAACTAACTTAATGTAAGCTGGTGCAAGTCATTCCGTGATAAACTGACAACACAGATCTATGGATCTTGTAGTAACTGGAGATGTTTGAGGCAGGCCAGCAAATGGGACTATTACAGAAATTGAGACAAAAGTGTGAATGAAGGTTAGAGCATCAGCAAAAGAGATCATTGATCTTATTTTGGTAAAACTCCTTATCTGATAAGACAATTTTAATAAAAATGTTTTGGGCTCATAAGAATCTCATGGGTGCAAATATTTCATGTTTTTTTGTTTTAAGTAAAACTTTATTGCCTAAAATGGAACATTTATTTACTGGAGGCTTAATCATTTGTAGCAAAGGCTGATGATTATTTCAGCAATTTTTATCACAGTTACTACACATCAATAATTTCAATAAAAAGTTATCAGACATTTAGCAAAAAAATGAGACATGAACCTATAAAGTTTACAGCAGACAGATCGTATGGATGAATAGCTAAATAAATTTGAGCAGCATCTGCATAAAATTTAAAAGAAATATTAGCAAATAACTTGGATCAAGTGGTAGCATAAAAATAAGTGGAGCATTGAAGCTCCAAGGAAGGAGCTTTGAGGAATACCACAGATGGGCCGCAAAAGACTGGAGGAATTGTTACTAATTAAAACTTATCACTTAAGATCTGAGCCACATCCACAGAATACTGGAGCCAACTGATGTCTTATGAACTGGTCAATGAAATGATTGTTCATTTGACCCAATTAAGTTCATAACGTTGTCCACCAATTGATTCACATGATCAAGTAGATAATGTGGCTGGGATGCAAATCAGCAATCTTGTTGCCAGGCAACAGAGCTAATGGCAATGAGCTGATTCTACAGTTGTCATAGAACTACTTAACACATGAGTCTGGCATTGTCGCAGTAAAGTGTTAAAATGTCTCACTGGAGAAAAAGGGAAGCAACAGATAAAACAGAACAAAAAAAACAACAAAAAAAACCAGAACCATCCTTGGGAAAAGAAACCCAAGAGACAAATCAACCTTCAGCTCATCCATTTAAGGTATTATACAAGTAACAAAGGTATTCATAAGATATTTTATTCTTCATAGTTGGCAAGATGATTAAAACATGAGAGGAAGCACATGACACACTGTTCAAAGAACTGCTGCATTCTGTTTACTGCACTTTTGAGGTCAGAACCTGCATTTGGAAACATCAAAGGCAGTTTTTACTTTTTTTATTGTGCTCCAAAACATCTTGCTCCTTGATGTCTGGTGACCATGCTTTAAGTAAAATAATGAATTTCTCTACAGTTTTCAAACAATTTTCATCATGTGTGAGGATTCAAATCGTTAGAAGTGCAAATAAACAGCCCAATCATAAAAACAGATAGGCCAGGCAGCCATGTTGGATTTTGAAGCCAGACATATTTATGTTTCCAACTTCAAACTGCAACTTGTTAGTAAAAATGTAACACTTAATTACACTGTCTGTCAATTACTTATTCAGTGCTGATTAAGGTTTAATGACCCCCTGCCCTTCAAATTACATTTTCTTGTAACAAGAAACATAAAAAGCTAACCAGCCCACAGTTCTGTTCACCAAGATCGTATTTCATTGGAAAAGCTATTTTTACTGAGCTGAGAATCACTTGAACACAGGAAGTTCTCAGCCAGCAGTTGATGTTGCAGTCCCTCCCATAAGAAAGGAATTGTTGGAACTTGGACTTGGATGTAGGAGATGTACAGAAATGTACAAGTTTATTGAATGTTGCATGACATAAAATTACAACTACAAAATGAAAGTTTTAAAAAAATAACACTAATTAACAAATCAAAAGCCTGCCTTTAGTCCAGCGTCTTGGTTTGTATCACTCCGACAGTTTGAAGCACCATAATAACATACAGTCCCACCCAATACAGGGAGCTGTTGCTGTGAACTCGGTGGCAACGGTAACAGTTGGCAGACACGTGGCCTCTGTTCTGTCATATCTGCTGCTGCTGCTGCTGCTGCTCCAGCATGGCTTCACATGTCCGGCCCAGTTCTCCCAGCTTGACCTTTGCATACTCAGCTCTGTTCAGTGACATCTGACAGTCCTTCCTGGTTGAGTAAGTGGAGCCCTCGTGTGGCTGACCAGTAGCTACCTGGTGGGAGGAAAACAACGTTAACATTGCCGGGCTGCTTCCAATAATGGCACAATTGTTTTTAAACCAGAGCTGGAAATTCGTTTCAGACCTCTGGAGGTATTATCATAAGGACTGCACTGATAAATTGGGTCAGATTTCCTTCATTTTGGCAGATCAGTGATTGGCCGAAACAATCAATTCAGTTTATTTATATAGTGTACATTCACAACAAATGCTGTCTGAACACACTTTACGAAAAAAAAGAAAAATTTAATCACACATATATTACAATTGATCCTAATTATCAAACAGTACAGTAAGCTCAATTAATAACTCAAAATAGACTCAAACGTTTCTATCCAAGCAAACTCAGCAGATTACATCAAGTCAATGACTTGATGTATTGTAAGTGGTTCTAAGTGTGTATAAGCAACAGTCACCTTTCTGTTACCAAATTAGTATATATTATATATACATATACATATACACAAGTATATGTATGTGAGTGTGTGTGCATGGTTGTTTGTCCTGTTTGTTTCTGTGTTGCCCTGCGACAGACTGGCGACCTGTCCAGGGTGACCCTGCCTCTCGCCCGGAACGTAGCTGGAGATAGGCACCAGCAACTCCCGACTCCACTAGGGACAAGGGTGTTAGAAAATGGATGATATATATCCATCCATCCATCCATTTTCTTTCACCCTTGTCCCTAGTGGGGTCGGGAGTTGCTGGTGCCTATCTCCAGCTAACGGTTGGGTCAGCGAACCTGACCCTGGACAGGTCAGGTTTTCAAAGATTGGTGTGCACCAAGGCATGCTAACACTTACAGACACATTCAAATCAATTTTAATCAGACATAAGAATATGACCAGCAGTACATGGACCAACAAGTTTTCTTCTTCTGACCTGTGTGAGGTAGCGGATCTGGGCGCCCAGTTCATTCTCCACTCGACTGATTGACGTCTGGAACTGGACCAGTTGCCTGTCCAGGAGGCTGGCGTTGTGTTTGTCTTTGGAGAGCTCCAGAACAATGTTTCCTACCATCAAAGGTAAAGATCAGATGGAAGAAATCTATCTAAGTTTACAGTGGCCAGATCACGCAAAAATTCACTGCTACCTTATGAAAGGAGCATTCACAATACCAACATTAATGAGCAGCAGTAGTAACTATGCCAAGTGACAAGGTAGTCACAAGTCTCAAGTTTCGTGAAGGCAGAAAATTCCAAGTCGAGTCCAAAGTCAGCCCAAATACCAAACGTTTTATATAAAGTCTTAAAAACAAGTCATCTGAACAAACATATAATTTCATCAACAGTAATGGTTAACAATTCCTGGATTTTTACAGTATTTTGAAAGGTGTTTTGCTTGCTGGAACAAGCAGTAAAAAGTCAGAACAATCAGTGCTAATGTACAGTAAATATTAGTTTCACCAAATGAACTGATTTCCTAATACACAACAATACAAACCTAAGATCATCAGATCATTAAAATAACATATGAATTATTTATTAATCTGTACAGAAACAACCCTCATTATATCTTACAATATTAAGTTGATTTTATTAAACATTATTATGATGCTGCTGTCTACCAACTTCTCTTGTTTAGGCTCTGGCCCAAAGCTCTGAGACTTTCTGTGCTCATAATGTACTAAGAAAATTAGGCATGTGCAGATATAGAAATTTGGGCTGATGTCAATATCTGATATTCATATTCCTTTTATGGCTGATATTTGCAGATATTGAAAACATTTCACTATTTTTCAACATTTTTGGGGGGGGGGGAAAAATGAGCACAACACTGACTTCACCCTGCCTCTCTGCTTCAGTTAAACAGCCTGTTATCCTGCTGCATCACTATCACTGTCACATGACCAACATCCGTCCTGCCCCTCCAGAAACACATGGGAATAAATCTCCTTTCATCATATCGGCCCAGTTTTATGCATCACATCTATATCGGCTGATACTGAAACAAAACCCACTGGAAGCAAGGTTCCAGTGGGTCAAGTCCTCATGGTGTGTTGGTCTGTCAGGGCAGACAGACCAACACACCATGTTGGTTTGCCTGCAACATGGTGTGCATTACTACTACAGATTAGCAGTGATCATTTCCTGTAATGATCACTACTTACGTAGTACTAGTGATCATTACATCATCACTACATCTCTACATCAGTAATGATCACTATTAATGTAATGATCATTACAGGAAACAGACACAAACAAGTCTGTTTCCTTGTTTTTAGATGCTTTGAACATTTTAACTGTCCTGGGCAGGTTACTGATTATAGTAAGCCATATTTCATGATCCACTGAGAAAATGTTACAACCTTTCTTCAAGAAAAGCTCATAATCAAATCCAAAAAAAGAAAGTGGTCCTAATCAACAATCCGTCTAAAGGTGTATGGGTTAGGGTTATGATGCAAAACAAAAAAAAAAAGCGGTCAAATTGCCCTTCACTGAAGTGTCACAAATCAGATAACAGTTTCACAAATCCCAAACATGGTTCTACATATTCTGCTATTAGGGCAGAATAATCCAGTTCATGTTTCAAGTGTCTAGGTTGGAGTTTTGGAGCTGGAGCAGTTCTAGTGTGATCCAGATGCAAAAACGTGACGAAATCAACCTTTATTGAGGTTTCACAAATCAGATAAAAGCTTCACAAATCACAAACATTGTGATTTGTGAAGCTGGTTCGAAATATTCTGTTATCAGAGCAGAAGAATCCGGTCCAGGCTTGAAGAGTCTCGGTGTTGTGGTTTTTAAACTGGAGTCGATTAAAGATGCGGAAGGTAGTGAAAAATTAACCGTTTTTTCGAATCGGAAACCAACTTCGGCTTCGTGGTTTTCTGTACTTTACACAAAACTCAAAACAACCAGGTGTTGAACTTGAAGAACAAAATAATGATGTTGTTGTCGCAGCTGAGATTTATTTCCACAGACCCAACTGAGCATCTTCAATGACTAGTGGTAACAACACTTCCTGTGCAAATATACAATTAGCAACAACACTGATGCGTTTATTTCCACTTGTGTCGGTGTAGAAAACAGGAAACTCCAGAAGCAGCGAAAGCTCATTAAAGTTTCCTCACCAGCACACTGCAGGACCACCGCGATGTCCTTCTCCACCTCCTCCAGGACTCGGAGCCGCTCGTTCGCCATCCGGGTCGGGAAGGCGCTCAATGAACCAGAACTTAACGCAACGAAGAAAACAGCAGCCTTCAATACGCCAACAACCACCCGCTTTAGTCTCTCTGCAGCAAGCGCGACGTATTGACGACAGCGAAACGTGGCCGCACAATAGTGACGTCACGTTGGCGGTGAGGGGAAAATGGCTACCTCTACTTGGATGCATGGCACCGCCGCTATGAGGCTTACAGAGGGTCTGGTGTCGGTCCTCAAGGAACAGCGTCCAGAGTATCTGTCCGAGGTGTTGGCTAACTACAGGGAACATGGCGTGTTTCCCACCCAGGTAACCTCGTGGCAGAGTCCTGCTGCCCAGCCTGCCTCTGTTAGCTTACTGTGGCTCCAGCCTTTGTTGTTCCTGCGGCAGGAGAGCTGCCATGCCTCACAGGCTGCTGCTGCTGCTGTTTGTGGTGAAATGGGTTTAAAACCTGCGTGTTTGTCTCTTCAGGGCGCGAGCGATGTCGCGGGGCTCGTGGGCTTTAGCAATGCTAAACTGAGCTCCAGCAAAACCAGGTGAGGACGGTGCTTTTCTCCCCACACCAGGTGTGATGCTCAAGCCTTAGCATAGCTGACTGTCTGGATAAACTGCCGTTCGGTTGTAGTTTGCACCCCGGCTGCTTTGGAAGCTCCTACCACCGAGTCGCCTGTAAATGTGTGCGAGCGTAGCTCCAGTGTAAAGTGCTCTGAGCGGTCAAGATGGCAGAAAATGCTCAGTCCATTTAAAGTGCATTGATCTACTATATTGCCTTATCACACACAACTCCCAACAATTGGCTTTTGACGTCAAAATGTTCCTACTAACGTGATAAGGCGACATAAAAGGGAGACGTTTCAGTAGACATGTCCACCTGGGGACAGTAGGTCAGGTCTGCGTTTGCTGCTTTTAGCTGAACAGGGTGATGCAAACCTCTGTCCTGTTCTGGAGCTGATCTGAAGGTCAGCTGTACGCCTTCCCCCCTCACTGCTACTAGCAGATAAGTGTGGATTGTTGATTCGAAAAGACATTTAATTACTGTTTAGCGTCCTATGAAGTGATCCAAACATCAGAGTTTATTCATTTGGAGGAGGGATCCAATACTTACAGCAAAGCAGAGCATAAGTATGATTAGAAAGTTTTATGATGCAGTCAGTATTGGTGATGAGCCAACAGTGATGGAGACCTGGTCGTCTGTGTGCTCGTGTTTGAGCAGGTTCGAGGGGCTGTGCCTGCTATCCATGCTGGTTAAAGACAGTTCCAGTGATCTGTTCCAGCAGCACTGTCTGTCCTGGCTGCGCTCACTGCAGCAGGTCATCCAGGTAAAACACACACACACACACACACACACACACACACATAGAAGAGGAGACATTCATGTGTTCACTTTCTAAGTTCTAACTCTGTTTCTTCTGGAAACTCATGAAGGAATTTTTACAGATTTTATTACTGCTCTTTCCAGTGTTTTTTTTTTTTTTGACAAAGTGCCTGCAGATAATACTAAACTTTAACATGTCCTACTTTGTTTGTTTGGCTTATTCAGCGACGCGATCATAAAATAGAATCTCCTCCTTTGGAAAGTCTTTGCTCTTTACATTTTTAGCTGAAATGTCAGGTTTCATGACCTGCTTTAAAAGTGCCTCACTGCGGTTGAACCGTTCTCCCATAATGCAATGCAACACTTCAGAAATCCACAGTCATCAGCTGCTCCAAGTTCAAACACTTAATAGTAACAGGATAACAGGAGTAAAAGTAAAATTTATGGTGCTTTTAATAATACAGATTATCATTACCAACATTTAAAATGTAAATGATCTAAAAGCCAGAGAGTGTCTGTGGTGGAATGAGAAATCCTGACCAGACGAAAATGTATTTTTTTTTGTTTTGTTTTTTTTTTTTTTCCTAATGTGGTTTGGTTTAGACTTTTGTGGGAGAGGTGTTGAGAAAAATATTTCCCATTTAGAGGATTTAAAAAGCAGATTTTCACTAACCAACAGTGACTGTACAGAGAGGTTAAAAACCTTCTGGAGACTTGAGTGACTGCTGGAATGCTGCACCTTGTGTCATACCATTCAGATCATATGTTTTACAATATTTTGGATATTTATGATGGGTCATATCAACCTGCCCTAGTATATTGTAAATGTATCCAGTTATTTATCATTCATCTCTGCTGTGAACGCATTTAAATCCTGACCTAAACCTTCCAAATGCTGTGTGTCCCTGCAGTCCCAGGCTCCGTGTCAGAGCATCCAGCTGGCGGTCAGCATCCTGCAGGACCTGCTGCAGTACTCATGTCAGCTAGCAGAGCTGGCCAGGGAGGTCGGCCTCAACTCCATCCTCGGCATCTTGACATCACTCCTGGGCCTGAAGACCGAGGTGACTCAGGAGAGATCTCCCGACTTTATTGCACTGCACATGTGAAATGTTTGAATCTTCCATGCGACAAAGCAGATAATGTGAAGAGGCGGCTTCTGGGTGAGGGAAATGATGATGTTGTGTTTGTGGTGTCAGTGTGAGCTTGCAGCCATGGAGGGGATGAGAGCCTGTATGGTCTACTACCCTAGAGCCTGCGGCTCCCTCAAGGTGAGGCATCCCACATGCTCTGGTTCCTTCAGACCTACTGACTGTTTAGCTTTGCTGCATATGTTTAACAAAAACTGTTTATCTGATGCATGCTGACTTTTCCTTCTGCTGAAGGACAAACTAGGAGCCTATTTCCTCTCCAAAATGGACAGCACAAGCAGGAAAATTCAAGAGGTGCGTCTCTTTGGCTAAACTTGAACTGTCCCATCCCCAGGTAACCCGGTTACCCGGTTACTTGGTTACCATGCTCTCTGCCTCTGTGTCTCCTCTCAGATGGCCTGTCAGGGCTACAGCCGCCTGGCCTGTCTAGGGGGTCTGGTTGACAGGTCGGTGGGTACTGGCAGAGCCGAAGGATGGACCAATCAGATTCAATGTCTGCTGGCCTCAGCCAATGGCATTCTGGCACAGATCTACCAAGGTTCTGAAACAGGTAGATATTTTTGGCCGATGATGTGTTTCATCTTCCACGTAGCTGTAATTTATTTTTAAACCTGTGCATGGGCTGATTTCTGTTCGTCTCTCAGATGAAGCAGTTCAGTATCGGGGTCCGGGTGTGGAGCTGCCCTTTCCTCATCTTGATCAAACGGATCCACTGCTCCTTCTGCAGCTGCAGCACAGATACACAGCTGTCTGCCTGGTGCTGAAACACACACTCCGGTAGGAAACATTGCCTCTTAGGCCGAGGTTAGCAGTTCATTCATCAATATGAAATACGTTTGGGTCTAGATTTACTGGCGACCTGGTTATACTTAAGAAATTAAAATGCCCAATTAATTTTCTGACATGATTAGTTTGACATAACCAACAATATAAATGTTTCAGTCACACTACATTAAAATACATTGAAAACAGAGAGCATGATTAAGGAGCAGTGATCATGAGAGAGATGTTTATGGATGTGTTCCTCTTATCAGAGCGGATCCTGCCTCAGCCGTACATCTGCCCGTCAGACCCATTCTCAACCTGGTGTGCCGAGCGCTCGCCATCAACTCCAGAAACATGGTGAGCTCACATACAAACACACATAAACATGCGCGCACACTATGTCTCTATCTTCACAAGGACAATTACTTCCATTCATTTTGTCAGTCATTTCCTCATCTTGACCCGAAACCTAACCATTACCAGTACATGTCAAACCCTAAGCCTGACCTAAACTACCTTAGTCCTGATCTAAGCCCTAACTCAAAGCTCTGCTCTTTCTGGGCCCTGTGTTTTGGGCCCCATAAGGAGAAGTGGGTCTCCACTATACAGTATTTGTAGGAAAATCGGTCCCATTCATTGTAGATTTGGTGCTACCAGTGTTTGAAACCAAAAGCTGGAAGATGTTGAATTAGTTAAACTGCTGTGTTATTAATGAAACAACCCGACATTAGAATTACAAACCCAACAACCTTAACAGCTGAGAGAAATGTGTCAAACATATTTCAAACATAAAGCCGTCGTGATGCTAAGCTAATGGATTGATTCTGATCCTGTCATGTTTGTCAGAGTTTAACAGCAGATAGAAGCCTGAGGTTGCTGGTTCTTCCCAGTGTTCACATCAGCACTCTGGAGGTGCTGGCGGAGCTCATCACAGTGTGAGTACACACACGCACACACACGTGTTGCGTGGCTATCTTTGTGTGGACTTACCTTTGACTTCCATTCATTTCTACAGCCTAAGCCTTACCCTGATGCTAATTGTAACCAAAACTCAATTCACACCATAGTCCTAAATCTAACCCCTGACCCAAAAACAATGTTTCCCCTTGTGGTCAGTCTGTCACTGGACCAGGCTTCGGTCCCCACAAGTGGCAGTGGGTCTCCACAATGTAGTACGTGTCAGGAAAATGGTCCCTACAAGATATTACAAACAAACATTCACACAGTCCTGTCTGTCCTCTACCTTGATCTTCAGAGGAGTTTCTGTGAATTTTTCACATTTTTTGTAAATAATAATAAAAATAAAATCAGTTCTAAAATTATTTTAATCACCACATGTGGAGATATATTATGTTTTAAAGAGTGGAGTGTAGCTGATGCCATAAAAGTGGTTGTGTGTGTGTGTTTCAGAGTGCGCAGCGGCATGGTACAGTACGCTGCTGTAATACAGAAGCTGTTTTCTCAGATGCTGTGTGCCTGGACGGCCGTACCTGAAGCTCACGTGGGTCAGCAGAGAGCTTACAGGTACGCTCAGCCTCAGCGCTCCTCATGAACGCATTACGTCCACAGATTAACAGGCTTCTTCTGATGTGGAAATGGGGACAAACAACCAATCAGAATCCCGTTTATTGCTGTGGAGTCAAATTCACAATCTACCCTACTTTAGCTGAAACAGAGAAAAGGCTGAGAATTGGGCCAGACTGAGAGTATTATTTTTATAATTAGTGATAATGGAATAAAGTCATCATATTATGACAATAAATGAATAACACTAGTAGAATAAAGATGTTTTGTTGAGAGTTATCAGGGACAGAGCAGATCAGCTTGTTTTTCCAAACAGACTGTTGTTTGTACATCAGAGTCCTGCTGCTCATAATAACATGATGCTGATGTACTAAAACATTAATTATGTTCTAATGGTAAGGCTGATATCAAAGTATAGTTTCATAAGATGCTCGACATTCTTTATTTCAATTTTTACTATTTTTTATGTAGGCGTTTTCATAAAAGTACTATTTCGTTCCTCTATTATCATGACTTCATTCTCGCTTTATTACTTTTTTCTAGTACTGTCGCAACTTACTGACTTATTTCTCAGATATTTTTTTTTCTCTCAGTATTATGAATTTATTTTTATGATTTACATATTTTTTCAGAACCATACAGATTAATACCAGAATAATTTAGTTCCTTATTGTCCAGTATGTCATCACAGTTCAGACAGTTTCCAGGTTCCTCCAGTGAATTTTTTTATATTTATTTATTTATGTGTTTATTTATTTTAATTGTGTCTGAATTCCTCTGGCAGCGTTGCCAAGACTGGTCTAAGGCCAACCCTGTAATAATATAATTTAACCAGTCTGAGATATAAAACCAGTTTATTTTTCCCAGGTATCCTGAATATTTTGTTCCTCGTTGGTTTTCAGGCTTGTGCCTGACTGCTGGACAGAATGTCTTTTTATATCACATATATTCTGAGTTTGCTGCATTGTAAACAGCCAGGTGTGGATCAGTGAGCTGCCGGTTCAGTGTGAGCTGGCAGTATTTAACTCTTGGACTGTTTTTTGCAGCTCGGTTCGGGTCTCTGTGTACAGAACCTTACAGCTGTGGCTGCAGCTTGTTGGAGCTTCAGCTAACATCCTCCAGGGAGCCTCCAGCCACGCAGAGCTGCTGTTCACCCACCTGCTGGCCGACATCACGCCCGGAGCAGAATCTATCAAGGTAAAACGAATTTGCACATTGAACGAAGAAATCTGAGATGAAACAAGGCCGTGATTCGGGTCTCCCCCAGCTGCGGGCAGGGCTGTCGGCTGATGTGGTTCCTGGAGGGAAGCCCGGCCCTCGCAGGACGAAGCAGCTGGTCATGGCCGACCCGGTGGGGGCGTCGCTCCAGAGGAAAGGAGATCCGGTCTCCAACCAGGACACCTGCCTGTCAGCCCTGAAAGGTCAGCTGTGGCCTCTGCTTCAGAGCATAGATCGGGTCGGGTTTTGTTCTGCTCACAGGCTCTGAGCTGTTTCTTTTTTCCTTCCCCCCCCCCAGTTCTCAGATGCATCATACAGACCAGTGGTACGCTTCTAAAGAATGACATACACAAAGTAAGAATATGCCCAAACTTCACCATGTTGGCTTTGGTCAAGTTAATCTATTTGTTAGTTTGAAGTTACATCTGAAGAAGTTTTATCTTCAGGTGTAATTTTAAAAGACTAGTAATTGCATGATAAGTTTCAGAATGATCCAGACAAATCGTTTGATTTAAAACATTAATAAAATGTTCTTCAAAGGACTTGGAAGTTTAATGTTCTTCTCTAACTGAAGCTGACAGGATGATGAAGCCGAACAGCTAAACTAGTTAACTCCTAGTTTACTGATGTCAGCAACATGAGATGGTGACAAGTTCACAGTTTTCAGCATTAATAAAGCATCAGTATATAGAAATGTATTGGATTATTAGTCTAAGCTTAAACTTTTCAGATAAAATCAAACAACCCAGAAACATCCCAACATTATGACACCTGAATCTGTGGACGGATTAGTGGTCAGCCTGATATCTGAACCAAGAACTGTGTACATTTTAGGTCTCATGGAGTCTCATCCAACATGGAGTCATATATTTGACGGCTTCTTCACTTCCTGATAAGTTCTGATCAAAGAGGCAGCATTTTAATGTTTCTGTCCATCCCCTGATTCTTTATCTTTCATCCCAAATGAATGATAATATAACAAACTATGATAAATGATTATTTTGAGGCTTTAGGGTTAATTTTTGCAGCTGTAATAATTTTTTATGTGTTATCAAACTTGTGCCAGCTGGAGTGACCTTGGGATCATTGACTCTCTCCCCCAGTGCTTGCTGCAGTTAGGGCTTACAGGGAAGACTGTTAGTAGTCTTTTTTTTTTTTTTTTTTTTTTTTAATTATTGGGAATAATGGAATGTGTTTTAGACAAATGAACGTTTAGCTGGGATGATGTTTGTGGAAGTGTACTGCAGCCAGGCAGATTTCTTCCCTCACTAAGACACTCTGTCCTGTCTGTGCCTGCAGCGCCTCCATGAGGTGGTGCTGCCGCTGTGTGTGCGCCTCCAGCAGCAGCAGACTAGCAGCATCACTGCATGCGAGTCTGTAGGGGGCATCAGTGGGCAGTACAGCAGCGCCCTGACCCGCCGTCAACTCTACAGGTACGTCTAAATAAAATAAATAAAAGCCATGTCCAAAATGAGTCAAAACTTTATGACCACTGAATAGGAAACTATCTGTTTCAATGGCCAAAGAAATACAATATTATACATGGTATTTCATTGGGTGCAAATGCTGTTTACACTAGTGATGCCTGATATATTTCAACGGTATTGGCCGATGCTTTTAATATATGGCCATCAGTCCTATATTAACTAATATAGGACCAGTTAATATAGTTATAATTATGTAATTTCCCTGCCCTTTAAACACCTTGAAAAAACACCACTGCTGTATCTGTCACATAACACATCGCCCTCCCTCAAGAAACAGAAATGCCAAAAATATTCGAATAAATATTGTCTATTACTGTCGGCACATTTTTACTTATTGGACTGATGTATTAAACGGTGTCTACCATCAGCCTCCCAGGTTTGCACCAAGTTCCCAGTCTGTCCTTGTCTGATCCAGTTTCCCAGAATCCTCTCTGCTAAAGCCACTTCCTGTGTTAACCTGCAGGTTGCTGCTGGCCCTGGTTCTTGTCCCATCTCCATGCTGGCCTCCGCCTCTGACCTGCGCCGTGTCCATCCTCAGCAATGGCCGCCTGGACCGCAACCTCAAGGTCAGCCAATCAGCTGGCTATTTCAGGTACCACCCTGGTACCAAACTGATGAGGAGAGAAATGTTGCTCTGGTTTCCCAGCTGGACATGTGCAGCTGAGCCATCAGCATATGTTTCCTCTCTGCTGTTTGAAGCTGTTTCAGGCTGACTGACCGCTGACTGACCGCTCCACCTCCTCTCTCACCCCCACCAGGTTTCGTCTTTCTGTTCCGAGGCTTTGACCATCTGTAACTCCCTCCTTCACCCTCGTGCTCCATCCATCGGCCTCCCGCTGCCGCCGCTCGCCCTGAAGCCACCCCCCACTGCCTCTGTCCTGTCCGGCCCGGGCCCCGCCCCCAGGTTGACACTGCCCACCCTGCTAGGTGGCCCCGCACCTGCGCCGCCCTTCCCTGGCCGTCACCCGCTCAGCCTGGGCCCCAACTCTCTGCTGGGCTCTTTGGAGAACCATCTGTCCCTGGTTCCAGGGATGCCGGGCCCCGCCTCGGCCCCTGGAGACCTTCTGCTGTCACCCCACGGCCAGCCACAGCCGGACCCGGCCGGGCTGGGGCCCCTGGACGGCCAGAGGCCTGTGTTTGTCCGCTATGACAAAGAAGAGGCAGAGGATGTGGAGATCTCTCTGGCCAGCGACTCAGACGACAGCGTGGTCATCGTCCCGCCAGGCATGCTGGGAGCTGACAGCCAGCTGGACGATCCGGCCCCTGGCTCCCAGAACCTGCTGTCTGCTGCGGCGAGGGCCGGTGTCCCCCTGCCAGGGGGAGACACTGTCGCCATGGTTCCTAGCACGGCAGCTCCAGCCTCATTAGATGTGACGTCGCTGCCCAATGATCTGGTCCCCACCTCCAGCACCCCGGCCAACTCCTTCCCCCCCTCCAGCGGCTCAGTGGTCTCCCTGGTAACGTCGCTGACCCCCGGCTCCGCCCCCCCTCCTGCCGGGGGCCTGGCAGACCCTGTGGCAGTCAAGCCTCAGCTGCAGCAGATGCTGTTGCAGCCCCCGGCCCCGGGGCCTCAGGGCCCCTCTGGGTCCATGGCCCTGCCGCTTCAGGTGCAGCTGCAGAACCAGCTGGCCCAGCAGGGCCGCCACCTCCACCAGCACCCACCCCCAGCTCCACCCAGCAACCAGGACTCAGCCGTCATCAACATAAACAGCACCGATGATGAAGACGAAGACGAAGAGGACATGGAGGATGATGAAGAGCTGGAGGAGGAGGAGGATGGTCTTGATGAGGAGGAGGAAGAGGAGGAAGGCAGTGAAGACTTTTATGAGGGGGAGGAGTACGAAGGCTTTGATGATGAGGAGGCTGAAGAGCTGGAAGAGGAGGATGAAGATGGGGACATGCCTCCTCTGGAGGGATCAGAGGACAAGTCAGAGGAGGTGACCATGGAGGAGGAAGAGGAGGAGAAGGCTCTGGGAGCAGAAGAGGAAGAGGGGGAGGGGGCAGGGTTTAACCCAGAGGGGGGCATAGAGGAGCTGCAGAGCAGCAGAGCTCTGTTTGGAGAGGAGAGGATGAAGGTCCAGGAGGTGGAGAGCATCGGAGTTCTGGAAGAGGCAAGGGATGGGGATGAGGTGGGGGTCAGGGGGGACGGGGAGGACGACAGCGAGCACATCGACGACCCCACCATGCCTCAGATCCTGTGTGTTACTGGAGGAGCGCTGGAGGAGAGGGCAGACAGCAGCCAGGAGGCTGCCCAGGCAGCAGGGGAGCTTCAGGACCAGCTCACACTATGGGACCAGAACCACCAGCAGAACCCACCCACTGGGGCCTCAGAGGGGGAGCCCACCGCTCAGCAGGTAGGCTCTAGACCTGGACCCCCACAAGGACATGAGATGTTAATCACTTTTCTTCTAAGAGTTGTTGGAAGGCTCTGCTGTAGCAGTCGGTGTTCCAGTAGTTCTGAAGAAGCCTGTGTTGTTTAGAGCCTTTTTAAGTTAAGTTCTATAGAAACTTAAATGATTATCAGAAGAATTTAGCAAAATACAACAAATCATGTGGAAAAACCCAGTGAGCAACAGCAAGATCAGTTGGGTTCTTTCATACGTCATCCCCCAGTGACCCTTAACTCCACATTTCTCAAAAAAAAAACTTTTTTTTTTCAAAACTGATACTATTTTTACCTTTTTAGTGTCTTTTAGAAAATAACTGCCTCGTTTAGTTGGAAAACAAACTTCTTGGTGTAATAAAAATGATTTAAAATCTACATCTGCCAAGAGTTTTAGCAGATCACTAAGACTGAAAGATGGACTTGCAATTTCTTAGTTCTTCCTTTAGTTTTACGATATTTGGCCTGAAGTTTTCCCAACAGACTTAAGATTTAAATCCCTTATTGATCCTTCAAGTTAACAGTTTACACAGTATGAACAAATCCTACAGAAACTCACTAAATGGTTTTTGCATCACAAAAAAGGCAAATGTTAGCGATTAGCATTAGTAGATAGTCTAATCAGCTGCAGAGATTATCTTCCGGATTCTAAACCACACAGGTGGACTCTGTAACATTTTTATTATCTTCATAGCGTTTTGTGATCAGGGAGCCAAGTGTTCCGTCTAAGGTTCCGTCCCATTCCACAGGAGTCTGTGGCTGAACGTGAACAGGAAGCTGGCGTGGGAGAAGAGGTGGCGCTGGAGGCGGAGCTTCAGGAGGAGGAAGAGCCAGTCGTTGTGCAGGAGGAAGCTGTAGCAGGCGCATCAGGAGGCGAGGAGCCCCCTGCTGCTCCTCATGATCTTCAACAGGATCAGACCGACACGCAGCAAGGATATGAAACGCAAGCAGAATGGACGAAACCCAAAGGAGAAAAAGAAGAAGAGAGTAATACTGAGGAGGAGAAAGGCATGAAGCGGAAGAGAGAGGAGGAGGGCACAGAAGACGAAGCAGGACCAAGTCCTGAAAAGAAAAAGGTAAAGTTTTAGGTATTAGTAGCTATATATATGTTTCCAATAAACTTTTCTTCTTTTATAGTTCTTTTAAAATTCCGCCTTAAATGTTTCCAAACTTAGATGTGAAAAATATTTCCATGGAAGATAAAACAGCAGCTGAAACTAAAACAACATTAAAGTCACTCAGTCCAGCAGCTGGACAGGGTTTGGCTCTGGATGGTGGTACAGGAAGTAGTCAGGAGGACTCATTTGTAATTTCATTATCATTTTTCTACCAAAAACTGGATGTTAAAAGTCTTCAGTCTGGAATTTTGGTCTCAAATAAAACAGTTTTTATGTTAAATTTGTTTCCAGAGACTTCATAACTCAATTTATTAATTATTTCTGTTGTTTTGTTGACTTATTTTGGATATTTAAAATGTCTTCCACTTCCTGTTCCAGTGTTGAATTCTCATTAGAATTTAAAGTTTATTGATCTTTGAGCATGTGTTCTTGTATGATTAAGCCAAACTTATTATTGGCAAATTGTCTCAAAACAACAAAGTTATCATTTATCTCGATAAACTCTGGGACGATTAATCGTCCAGAAACATTAGTTATTGTGACAGGCCTGGTTCTGGGTCTAAAGGTTTCTTAGCCTTTAGACTCAGAACCTAAAGGCTAGGTTCTGGGTCTACAGAACAAACAGACTTTGATTTTCTGTATGTTTGAAGATGATGATAAATTACTGGAGTTTGTCTGTTCTCCAGCAGGACGATGAAGCGATGGCCTCCATGTTGGCAGATTTTATTGCCTGTCCACCTGATGATGAAGATGTTGCCTCAGGATCCAACCAATCATAACGGACTGAGTCGACCATCACGGACAATTGCTCTGTTTTCAGAATCGATTGTCTCTAGTTGTAGTTGAGCAATCAGGTACTGTCTGGGATTCTGACGATAGTGGAAAGTGTTGTGCTCCGTTGTGTTGGACATGGAAACATGGAGGCTTCCTGTTACCACCATGGATCTGACCAGAACTGTGTTTACAGAGTTAAGAGGAGCACCGCCGTTTCTCTGGGAAACAGTGAAGCCAAGAAATGTTTGTCAGAAGTCTGCTTCTCTCTACAGTCGTCATCCTGCAGGAAATGTTTATGTGTACCGTTTAGTGTTTTTAAATAGTTTTCTCTCTGTACTCTGTTTTCTGACATTAAAGTAGTAAATATCTGTCATGGATTACATGCACTACATCCAGACCTGCTCTGAGGATTATTTCCATGCCATATCTATCTGCACATGGTGGATATTTCACATCCAGCATGGGAAAAAAAGTTTTTAAATGTGCTAAAATGAAATTTGCTTAATAGAATTCTAGTTTGAATTTTCTGAAATGACACTTAAGAGATCATGATGAGTTTTCACTGGATTTTTATCATGGAACAAACTTTCATTTCAGTTTTGTCATGGAGTCAGTCCAGCAGAACCTTCCATCCATCCAGACTAATGTCTATGAAAGATGAACAGATGAGTCTTAAATCTGTTCCTGGGAATATTTTAGTTATGGTGAAGGATGATCCAGGATGTCCAAGAACAAGAAACAAGATAATCTGAAGTGTTTGAAAGGGTAGTGGAATATAATGTACCGTAGGTAAATATTGGTAATTAGCCATAACAGCAATAAAAATGATTGGATATCAATATCAGGGCAAATTTTCACATCAGTGCATCTCTAGAATAAACTCACCAGATCTTAACCGGTCAGTCAGTAAAACAGGTGCTGAATTGACCTCTGGTATGTTCCAGAGTTGTATGTGTGTGTGTGTGTCAAGTTTTTGACTATGCCTGTTTCTAGTCTGACGCGTCTCTTTCTGAGGTCGCAGCCAGAAGGGCAGGTGGAGTCGAGAGGGATGTTGGATGATGGAACTGCGGACCTTCACCGATGTTTGCGGACGGTTCTTTAAACGCCCCGCTGCTCGCTCGGTGTTTTCCGCCATTAGTCATCCCGGATGGATGTCGGAGGCGGAGAAGGTTTGGCTGTCTGATAACATCCGGGAGCAGCGGACGCGTCTCCTGATGGGAGGCGATGACGCGCCTGACGCCCTGATCCTCCTCTGCCTCTCATCCTTCCTCACTCTGGTTCGTGTTGACCCAGGCTGTGCAGGAACAGACGGAGCCCGCCTTCTCTTCTACCCGCAGAAGGAATCCCACAGAACCGAACCAGTACTGGACCTCCCCTGGCAGACAGCTGGTACGGACCCCCGGCTGAGGGCTTTATGTCTTTAGAATGATCGCAGGAGCAGGAAGGGGCCGACTGAGCTTGTTTGTGTGTTTTCCTACTGGTGAGAGGAGGATGTAGAGGTGGTGGAGGATGTAGAGGTGGTGGAGGATGTAGAGGTGGTGGAGGATGCTCTTTGTTGGCGGGCTGCTGCTCCTCTCCATCCTCTGGGTTGTGTCGGTATTAGTGATGAGACCTGAAACAGGACTGGGAACCTTTTGCATCATCATCATCATCGTCAGTATGTATGGCTGATCAGCTGTGTGTGTGTTTTTTTTTTGCGTAAGGGTGTACAGTGTGTGTGTGATGGAGTCCCCTGTGCGAACAGGGCTCCAGCATCCCGAGATGCCGCTTCGTTTCTCCACCGAGAGGCAGAACAAGTGTGGTCGGTTTCCGGTCGTGGTTGTTTGCTGTCGTCCGGCCTTTTGGTCCCAGTCCGACTGAGCTACTGAGGAGGAGGAAGAGGGAGGAAGAGGGAGGCTGACATGGGGGAAAAAGGTGAGCCGCAGCCAGACGCCGCGCCAGGCGCAGGCGGGAGCAATACGTGGAGAAGGGTCTCTCTTTCAGACAAAACAAATCTCCCTTGCGTGGCGCATTAGCGGCCTGCTGAGCTGTTTCCTGTCTTCTAGATGGTTCCAGGGTGGATGCAGGAGGAGAGGCCGTGGTGGGACGGCAGCTCAAAATGGCAGATTGAAGGTAGCGGCAGCTTCTTGTGCTCCTGCTCCACAACAGCCCGGTTTGCTGAGTAATGACTCGTGTCCACCTGTCCTGTTGGGAGGAAACAAAAGCTGGCTCCCAGCCGCAGGTCAGACCAGACCCAGAGCCGTGGTTCCGGCTGCTGCGGGCCTGCATCTCCACCAGAACCGACCGTGATTAGATTCTAGAGAATTCCGTTTCTGAGATGATGATGATGTGATGAGTTCAGGGTCACCCAGGTCTAGGAGTTCATGGTGCTGTGAGCAGCTCACGCCTCAGGCATGAGCAAGCTGAGCTGCTTTCTTCATGGGGGGGATTACTTATTATTACGCCGTAATAATAATAACAGTTTTTATTTTGATAGTCCAGCGCCACTTATTTGCACGTGAATGAGGATGTTGGCTAAACATTGATCTCTGAGCTAGCTAAACATTTAGTTACCTGGCTCCATAAATGTCAGAGCTGTTGCTGTGATGTGTTTGGATCTGTCTTTCTGTTTCATAATGTATCTCCAGGAGAAAGGCATCAAAGTAATGAATGCTGCCTTTACGTAGCTTGATGTGATGGACTGTTCTATAGGCTGAGAGTCTAACAGTTGGGCTGTGTTGCTCTTCTTTAATGGAACCACTAACAGACCGGTTTCAGTGGATCCTGGATCAGTGTTCTGTGGTTTCTCTGTGTGTGCTCTGTCTTCTCAAACACCCAGGTGTTTGCAGTTCACACTGATCCAGGTTCTGCTTCTGCTGGAGGTTTCTTCCTGTTACAGGAGAGTCCACAATGCTTGCGCAGCATGAGGGATTAATGCAATCAACTAGACACTGTTGTATATGTATTTGTTAATTAGGAATGATTGCTATGAATTTGATGCAGTCTGCTGGACCTCTTTAGATAAACATAGTTTTCGGTATGCATTATAAACTAACTTTAACTTTGTGTCATCAGTTGGGTCAAATTTGAGTGCAAGTATTCCAATGTGAAGATAGCTACATAACGGTATTAATTTGACTATATAGTCATTTATATAAATAAGATCTATATGTCTAGGCTGTTTGTTGCTCAACAACTGAATTGATGTGAAGATTTGACTTCCTGACACCAACTGTCAAACATGGTGAAGGCAGCATCATGCTGTGGGGTTGTTTTGCTGTTCCACAAAGTGTGCAAATCCTCCAGCCTCTCTCATCTAAACTGTTTTTTTTTTTTCTTTTTTTTTTTTTTTTTTTTTGGAAAACAATGAGCAGGACAACAAACACTTCAGGGAAACTCAACTGGACCAACAGAAAATAAATCAATTTCTATTAACTTGAACTTGACCAGCAGCAGGTGATGGCTGCAGAAGGTTTGTTAATTTTAACTGGGATGTATGTATACTTTTGACCTTGTGTATTTATGAACACTTAGAGTAAAATTCTAACTTGTATATCTGATTCTTCAGTGTTGATCTCAGTCTACTTTGGAAACCCCCCCCAACACCTTTACACATCCATTCAGTTAGTCCATATTTACTCTATTGTGTGTCAACCTGTTAAACCCTCAGCACTGCAGACTCTGTAACAGAGTGTTCTTTTTATTCAGATCCCTCTAGTTCTGCTTCACAATGCAGTTTAATCTGATCTGATCATGTTAGCTTGCTTCACCAGTTTTGGACTTGTTGCCCCGACCACCCTGCTGTGGAAGTGGAATGACAGCGGGGGTTCCTCTGGGAACACAGCAGCTAATATTTGCTGCAGTGCAGCCCTGAAACTCAGACCCTGAAAACTTGGGCAGAGCACAGAAGGTTCCTCCGCCGGTTCTGTGTCTGAGGCAGCAAGCGGAGTGCTTGAGCCTCTGGTCTCGTAGGGAGTGGACCGAGGCGTCAACAGACACGGTTACACAACGGACCGTGTGAATCACGTATCTGTCCTTTCTTGTGTTGTCATGTCTGAACTGGACTTAAAGCTCACACAGATGACAGGAAATACAGACGATGACAAAAATAGAGAAATTCTTCCACACAAGGAGAAACGCTGCACAGGTTTTGTTGAAGCTCATTTCTCACAAAACACAAACGGATCATTTGTCCCTGAAGATGATCAATTTAACTCCTCCTTTTTACCTGTTTCCTTCTATCTTTCCCACCTGCCCTGGATACAATGAGAAAGGTAGTAGGAGACAGGATGATGTTCTGTAATGGGAAAAATATTAGCTGAATCCACTAAAGGGGGATTCTGTGGAATTTCCTTGCAGTACATCACTTCTTTAATACTGTGCTTGAATAAAGAGAGCAGAGTTCAGAAGGTTTCCTGGAAGCTTATGGCCAGTCAAACCACTGAGGTGCACCGGTTTGTCTTCCTCCCTCGTGGAACATGCACTGCACTGCAAAACAGAACACACTGAGCCTGAGTGCATAGTAATATTCACTGGATATATAAGAGTTTTATCTTCTGTAGAACTTTACTTTTACAAGAGACAGCTACTGTGGTCAGAATCAGATCCACTCAACATGTTCAGTTTCACAGGAAGTGATTTACATGGAAAGGTAAATCAGAGTAAATCTAATATTTAATGTTAATAAACGATGGGACCTGATCATTATCGGGAGGATTTATAATTGTATTTTTGAGATGGAAAATTTTCCTTCAGACTGCGTTAGTCAAACTATGAAAACATTTTTATTTCATTTTTTTCCCCCCATGTTGCCATTTGCACTGATGACATAAATCAGGGGTGGGCAACTCGAGGGCTGGTCTCCCGCAACTTTTAGACGTGTTTCTACTTCAACACACCTGAGTGAAATAATGAGATCACTAGCAGAACTCTGGAGAACTTGACTGCATTTAGGAGGTGATTCAGCTATTTGATTCAGCTATGTTGGACCAGGGAGGGAAACAGTTGCAGGACACTAGCGCTCGAGGTCTGGCATTGCCCTCCCCTGTATGACATAGATGCTGAAATAGTGGAGGGTTCTGATAGTGAAGGGTTCCGGTCCTGATTCTGAGTTTATGAGCTGATCTAGTGGTGTTAAGCTACTACTCACACCCACTCAGCAGAGCCCTTGTGTAAAAAATCGGAGATCTACCTCCGATTTTTTACACAAGGGCTCTGCTGAGTGGGTGTGAGCTTTTGGACAACCGATGGAACCACTGAAGACTTCTCATTTCTGCATCAAAGGTTAGATTTAAGACAGTTTCATTTCACAAGAGGACCACGTTTATATTCACATCACAGGGATTGACGATGTTTTTTTTATGATTAAGCTCAGTGAAGACAGAGATGCATTTGATGTATATTAAAGACATGAACTGGATTGCTGTCAGATCCTGTAATAAGTTAAACTCTCCACCTATCAGCCTGGAGGTGGATCAGAACTCGACTCGTCTTGTAGGTTTGAAAATCACATTTAAATGAGTTGTGTAGGTTAAATGTTAATGTTTTATATGCATTGTTATGGCACTTGACTTAATGTAGTTTTTGATTGTTTTTTTTCTATGTTGCATGACTTTGTGTTTTTGTGTTTATTATGTAAAGCACTTTGAAATGCCTTGCTGCTGAAATGTGCTATACAAATAAAATTTGATGGATGCAGTGGCTTCTCTGGCCAATCATCTAATGAAGGAAGCTTATGTGGAGTCATAAGGGAGGGTCAGAACAGTAAATCTAGATCTATGCTTCTAGATTAGTTCTTTCTTCAACAGAAGCAGCAGCCATAAAACTCTGAAGGTCACAGTGAGGGCCGCAGCCATGAATACCTGCAGCTGATGGCTGTGAAGGTGGTGCTGTGGGTGGAGATGGCAGGAAGATTATGTTTGGAAATGAAGCAGGAAGTGACGCCAACAGACATAAATCCACTTAAATCACATGAAAGGGCTCTACATGTTCTCTAGATGATCTTTGTGTTTTTGAGCGAGAGCTCGCCTTTCTCCTCTGTGCTTCTGCAGACCCTTCCTCTCTGTTCTCCTCTTCCTCCGTCAGACAGCTTCTCCACGACTGTCGCTTCCTGCCCACACAGTGGGACTGTGGCTTCGTTAGTATATGGGTGGGCACAGCAGAGGCAATCCATCAATTTGCCAAATCTGGACACACACACCCATATACTCCACTTCCTCTTCTTCTCTTCTTCCATCATCTCTGTCCAAAGATGGATTCAAGCTTTTCTGTTTCTTTTTTTTCCCACCAAAGCTGAACCTCGTGGGCCTCCCACCTCTGAATCTGCTCACTCTGTTCTCTTGTTAACGTCCACTCAACTATGCAGGGTGTATTTCTTTTGCCTTTCATGCAATATTTGGAATCTATTCAGCTCAGCTAAAATATTTACCGTGCAAAAAGGCTGGCAGTAGTGAAATGCATCAGGGAGATAAGCTGGAGGAAATAAGGCTTTTATTTCTGTAACCAAATTTCCATAAAAGATCTGGTCCTACCTACAACGTTTTCATGCTGATGTTCAGGAAAACGCCTCTCTGAGTTTCTCTCTGCAGTCTGTCATCACAGACAATGTTTAAACTCCTGTCAGGTGTCTCAGTTCTAATGTAAGCTGTGAACCGCAGACTGTAAAGTTGAGGGTTGGCATTAGTTACCTTCTGGTCTGGGGAATATTTTCTCTACAAAACTGAACCAAAATGTCAAATAAACAGGAAACCGAGTTGTTGTTTTGTTTTTTGGGGGATTTTTTGTCTCATTTCCTGCAGATGGCACACATCTGATGTTAGAGATTGGAGAGGTGATGCAGACTACAGCCAGCCAATCAGAACGGCTCAATCTAACCAACAGCAGGGGGCGTGTTTCTCTCTGTTTTCAGGTAGCTCTCTGCTTACTGAACAAACAGCCAGTTCAGTCTGGGCTGACAGTCCAGGTCCAGTGATGACTTCAGGTTACTATTGCAGTCAGTTTAGATTCTGTCTGTCAACAGGGTTCTGATCTGATCTGGACTTGAAGCTTTCTTTGTGATGAGCTCTACTGGAGACGGTTTTTATTCTTCTGCATGCTGTTTTTCTTTCACAGTCCTGAAAACCTCAGTGGAGAGGTTTTCCTGTCCACTGTCGCCACATGCACGCTCAGTATGAGGGATCGCTATAAAGTTACTGTTGGTGCCTACAAATGCAGATCTCTGATTTCAGGATGCTTGGCCTCTACCTGTTAGGATCACAGCAAGAGCAGAAAAACAAATGTAGATTTTAGTGCCTTCATTCCTTGGTGTCTGTCCGCCTGTGTCCGTTCATGTTATGGTTCAGAGTCAAAGTTATAACTGAAGAACATGTGGAATTCTCAGCCTGCTGCATCAGGATGAAGAGGCTGGGAAGTATTTCTGAAGAGTACAAAGCTATCAGGTTGTGACACCACATCAGTGTTGAAACACACTGCGTCTCATTATGAAAATCATTACATATTTGAATAACATATTAGTTTCTTGGTTATTTACTACTCAATATTTATATTTCAAAGCCCAGCCAATCATCCACTGTTGTTAACCCTGGCTAATTATATCTTGTAATGTGTCTATGCATGGTTTGTAAATAAGCCCTCAGTAAATTCCCCTGTTTTCTTTTATTTAGAGGTGTGTTTCATTCGTCCATATCATCTGTGTTTTTCTGAAATAAATAAAACTGCCACCACTGTATGCATCGCATGTCTAAAACCTCCTTTATTAGTGTTTCTGGTTCTACCTGAAGGCTTCAAACTGTTTCTCAACGCTGACCGGGAATTAGAAAACAGAGGATGCCCAAATTTGGGATGTGCCGTTAACATTCCCAGGATGGTTACCTAACCTTTTCAAAGACAGAACAAAGCATGAGAGCTCTGTGATGCTGTTTCTATGTGTAGGTGGTCTTGCCCACTTCTGATTATTAATAGTGTTGGACATTCAGAGCCGAACCGAATCTGTTTGCAGACACATGAACTGAGCTTTGACTCTCAAACTGAAGTCAGAGGAGCCAGGTGTCTCAGCAATATGTGTGTGTGTGGGAGTGTGTGTGTGTGTGTGGGACAGAAGGTCCTGCTGCTGCTGTTCTCATTTGCAGCTGAATTCAGAGTGTGTGAACAGGCTTGTAGTGTTTCAGAAGAAGGAAGAATCATTTTGTGACAGTCTCTGTGTTCTGCTCCTCAGCGACAGCGTGCTCCAGTTGTGGCCGGTGGGCATGGTTCTGAAGGGCAGCTCAGAGGCGCTGTGTCCCCCCCCATCTCTGGAACTGTGCCCGTCCTGCAACAAGAGCCAGCCCCCCCCTCTTCTGGGCTCCAGCTCACAGCCACACGACGGAGTCATTTCTGAGGACAAGGAGCCCATCAAATACGGCGAGCTCATCATCCTGGGGTGAGGTCATGCAGCGGACACTTTCACCAAACGCTTTTTCTCACAACAAATTCTTGAGTCGAGTCTGAGTGGCTGACTAGTCTAGGTTACCATGAGACTGGGCTTCCAGAAACAGACCAATCACCTGACAGGATGCTGTGAGATCCTGATTGGACGTAGGAAACCCTGTGCAGCTCAGTGGGAATGTTCAGTCTGTGTTAACGTTATTATAAGTGTCATTAACTATATTTGATATGAGTTTGATGTCAGCGAGACCTAATGAAGACGGAAGGTGGAACTGAAAGTGAAAGCAACAACTATTTTCTTCACACAACTATTTTCTTCACACAACTATTTTCTTCACACAGGATTGGAATGAGATTTGTTTATGACATAATATTGTCATAAACATAATATGACGTCTTATGAACAGGAAGGAGTCTTCATGAATGTTTATGACTTTTGTCAAAGTGCCATTCAGTAAATAATTCCACTTTTAGTGCAACTTTGCATTAAAAATGTAGTTATTCACTGAATGACACTTCATAACAAAAGTCAAACATTCCTTCATGTTCATGACGGTGTCATGTCTTATGCACATCCCTTCAAATAAAATGTCACTAAAATGAGTTTTGGGTTTATAGGTCAAATTGAAGGAGTAAATTGTTCAGATGATGAAGGGAGACAGCTGAGCACTGGGCTGACTGGGAGGACGAATTGGGAAAGACAGAAAAGGTTCCATGATGTGAATCCCGGCGTGGTGGTTGGGTCTGCTGTCACTAACCTGATGTGTGTAATTTTGGACTTTGCGAGGATACCGTTACTCTGATACCCAGAGACAAATTCACGCTGCACCGTTTCTTGCAGGAACAGAAACCTGGATCTTATTGCTGCATATATTCAGTAGAAGTGATGATGGTTTTCCTATAAGTCATTCTTTAGATTGTTGTTGTTTTATTTCTGTAGTGGAAGCCTGTTGCAACAGAATCACTGTGATTAGCAGGTTTGAGGATTAATTTGACATTGTTTGGAGCATTTCTATAATCAAAAGGTATTTGATACATTTTCCTGCTTGCACATATGAAGTTTATTGTTTGAAAATGAGACATACTGTATGGTCATTTAAATGATTCAGATATGTAAAACAACTGCAGTGTTTGACATTCAGATTCAGTATCTGGCTGGAGGTGATTAATGTAGGAAAACAAAATATTAAACCTTAAAGTCTAAATCTTGTGCATAAATAGGAAACGATGGACAGATGATGTAACAACCTGATTTATTTTTATTTAAGTTTACCACAGCCTGAACTCGAATCGCTTTCACCCTGTTATGTTTTAGCACTTTGGACTAATGATTATTTTTCTGTGCCTTGATATGTTGTAAATTGGTGCTATAGTAATAAACTGATTTGAACTAAACTCGATAACAGTATTGCGTATTATCATCAAGGTAAATCTCTTGTTCTTACTCTTCCCAGCCACAATGGGTCGCTGGCAAATGGTGACAAAGGTCGTAGAAGAAGTCGCATTGCCCTTTATCAGAAACCTAAAGCCAATGGGGTCAAACCGGATGTTATCCACGACGTCTCAACACCACTGGTGTCAAAGGTAGTTACCCTAAAATGTTCTTTCTCCACCAAAGAAATATCAGTGGGACACATCACAATACCAAGCAGTGACCTTTGACCTTCCTGTTGGCAGGCTGTCAGCAACAAAAGCCAGCACAGCATCTCCTACACACTGTCACGGAGCCACTCTATCATTGTGGAGTACACACAGGACATCGACACAGATATGTTTCAAGTAAGCTCTTCTACACACACACACACACACACTTCCCATCCTCCACACAAACCTGAGAATTTTATTTTCTTTAAGAAATCCCAAAACAGGTTGAACAGGTGTAGCGTTTCCATTCAGAAAAAGGAATCGAAAACAGAACTAATCCTGTTAGAATGTCCATAAACACACATACATGCTTCAAAAATGTGAAGGGTCGTGTGCGTGTGTGCGTGTGTGTATATGTGTATGTTAAACAGTTACAGTTAGGACTGTGGAAGGAAGTCAGTACCTCGAGAAAACTCGCAAACTTGCAGAAAGATTGGAACCCAGAACCTTCCTACTGCAAGGCAGCAATGCTACCAACTGGCCCGCCGTGCAGCTCCAAACAAACAGTCATTCTGTACTAAATTAAATTGTGTATCAAAACAAACATGAATCTAGGGCTCATAAAAACAGTTTTTTTTTTGTTCTTGTGTCTGGATTTAGTCAGTAGTTGCCCTGTAAAGGATCTGACTCTCTGGTCATTTTGCAGTTTTGGTTGCTATGGATTCATACCTCTTTCTGCTCCGTCAGCTACAGTCTGGTCAGGCCTTTGTTGAAGTTTACCTGTGTTATTATTACTGACCACATTAGCCTCAACGCCTTTACAAAAACAACTTAACTGGTTCCAGAGTAAAACAGAACAGTCAGAACTTTGTACCTGGAAAGCAGGATGGAAGAGACTGAATGTTTTGCAGCACAGCTGCTGGAAGAAATACGACAGCTTAGGGCAATGAACGCAGCAAAAACACAAAATCTTACCAAGTATTTTAGGTCTATTTTGTAGCTTTGTTTTATTACACTTGAAATAAGTATGATAAAACAGTGTTACCAGTTACTTGTGTCACTTACAAGTAACTTTTCAGCAAGAAGAGCTTGTTTAAATCAGTAATTCCTTAATGATTAGAAATGTTCTAGTTCCATTGGCAGTTTAAAGTAAGATTCAATTTCATTTATAAAGCCCTTTATCTCTCCAATTGAAATCTCAACGCACTCATTCACACACAAGCTACTGGACTATAGCCACATCTGACCAACACCATCAGGTCAGGTGGGTTCCCACCGTCACTTATTTCACTTTGTTCTACCTATAACCTGGGGAAAAATGTCTTAAGTGAAATAATCTGCGAATGGAACTAGAATTTTTTTCATAAATATGAAGGAATTACTCATTAAACCAAGCTCCAGTTTCTTGCTGAAAAGTTCATCTTACTTCATGTGTTCTAAAATATTTGTGGTAGAAACTAGATAAAAATACTTGATCAGATTTTTTGCAGTGACGTGGCCAGTTTGACGATTTCCACACAAATGGGTATTTTTGAATTCAATTTTTAGTCAGTTATGTCAAAATAACGATTATTTAGAAAACTAGTTCTGAGTACTTTTTTATGTGATCAATGAAGTTGCAAAATAAAATGGGAAACAGTGATGTAGGTGTAGTGGGCTGCCTGGGCGAAGCCGGTTCTTGGCTTTATGTTTCAGTCATGATAAATTTGTCTCTGTGGTGACAATGACCTCTGTCTGGCTTCCCTCAGATCGGCAGATCTACAGAGAGCATGATTGACCTTGTGGTCTTGGACACGGCAGGCAGCAGCGCTCATGGTGCGGGTGCAGCATGGGAGGGAGGTGGTGAAGGTCAGTCAGCCCAAAGCACCATCTCTCGCTACGCCTGTCGCATCATGTGTGAACGCAGTGCTCCCTATACGGCCCGAATCTACGCTGCTGGCTTTGACTCCTCCAAAAACATCTTCCTAGGGGTCAGTTTCTGCCTTTCTCCTGGTAAAGCAGAAGTCAAAGAATGTCTATTTTTAGATATCGGAATATTTCTGTTCATTGCCAAAGTTTGAATTACATTAAATGTAGAAAGAGAATGGCAACATTTGCAGTTTTAGCTATATCCCGACAGTGTGTGTGTGTCAGGAACGGGCTGCCAAATGGAGGACCTCGGACGGCCTGATGGACGGCCTTACGACCAACGGGGTTCTGGTGATGCACCCGGCCGGAGAGTTTGTGTCTGAACCTGCTTCAGGTGTGTGGAAGGAAATCTCAGTGTGTGGTAACGTGTTCGACCTGAGGGAGACCCGCTCAGCCCAGCAGAGGGGGAAACTGGTGAGATGATGAATACAAACCACTGCCTCTGATTAACTGTGCATGTAAAACCAGATACACTTTATAAAAACTGTTTTTCTCACTTGCTGAAATGATCTCAGAGGAAAATTTCAGTCATAATGACCACATTTATTTTCATTTACAACAAAACATAAGTGATTAGTTTCTTTAAACTCAAATGTTTGCATATGTAACCAACTAGTGTAACTTACCAACAGATAGGTTGAGAAACTTAAGATTTCAATGTTGTAGTTACAATTAGTCTTCTTTCTAAGTTCAAAAAGGAGGATAATAAGCACAAACAACCATATTATCAAGAATAATGAACAGACTGTTTAATACAAAATTTAAACAGAATATTATTGTACAATTTTGTTTCAACGTAAAGTGTCCACCCTTGTTATATTAGGTAGTGTATTTTCTTTTAGTTCAGATTCCTTATTGTTCAGTTCCTTCCTTTAGAAGCTCTTTAGTTCAGTATTTGCAATTCAAGTCAGTCAGTCAAGTCTTTGTCAAATGGCCATGTGTTTCTTTGGATCCAAAATCTTATCTTATCCAGTGCAAAGCAGGCAGAGGATCCAGCAGTCTTCCAAGTTGAATGTGGTTCTAAAATAAAAAAACCAACCGGAGAAAATCACAATAAAAATGGATTTTACTGCTAGGATCAGGTCACTTATCTTCTTTTCTGTCAACCGTCACCGGAATTCATCAGCATTTATCATATAACGTTCTTTTATCTTTCAGCCTACAACAGCTCAGCATAACGTGCTGCAGCGGTTTCTTCTTCTTCTCCTAATTTTGTCTGCTGCCTAAACCAGAGTGTAACTCACAAGCCACCTGCTGGCGGTTTCTGGTAGCAAAAGAAAACCCAAAATTAAAATATAAACTGTTTTGCTGGTTGCATTAAATAACAAAACAAAATCCAATAGAAATAAAATACTAAATACTACTAACAATAGCATCACACATATATATGGGGGTTACACATACACTGAGTTGTGAGTTAAATGGAGGAACCACTTGTGTTTTGGGTCAGGGGTGAGCATGTGTTGCTGTGAAATGTTCAACGAAGCCTGAGGTCCAAAGAAGACCTTGAGCTTCTTCAGATGCTGGCTGAAGCTGGAAACAAGAGTTCAGTTTTCCTCAGTGGGAAGAACCAGGAACAAACATGAACTGAAAAACCTCAGAAGTTTTCACTGAAAAATCACCAAAAGAAACTTTATTGCAATTCACAAGTGAACAATCAATCAATCAAATTTTATTTGTATAGCACATTTCAGCAGCAAGGCATTTCAAAGTGCTTTACATCACACAAACATAAAAACACAAAGTCATGTAACATAGAATAAACAATCAAAACATTAATTTAGACTGTCAAATTTATAATGTATCCATTTATCTAAATGTTTTACTTTGTGCAGATCCTAATCTTTGCAATAAATTTTTAATTGATCACGTTTCAAATCCAACTCTAAACAGGTGGGATTCTAGTCGAGATCTAAAGGAACTCAGTGTTTCAGCTGTTTTACAGTTTTCTGGAAGTTTGTTCCAAATTTTTGGTGCATAGATGCT